>CM056058.1:7282747-7290247 GCA_029574335.1 Rana kukunoris
TTTAAACTGATGCAATTAAAATAATTATTTCTTTCTTTGCCTTTCTTTTTTTTTTTATCCACAACCTGTTATCAGTGAAATGGAAAATGATAAATAGATAAATATCTGAACAATTGTGTAACTGCTCCTAAAAATCAAGCCAGCACTTCTCATGTGTTTCAAAATGTTGCAATTAAAATAATTTTTTCTTTCTTTCTTTCTTTCTTTCTTTCTTTCTTTCTTTCTTTCTTTCTTTCTTTCTTTCTATGGATCAAAAATAGATAAATATCTGCACAATTGTATAACTATTCTCTAAAAATCATGCCAGCACTTCTCATGTGTTTTAAACTGTTGCAATTAATATCTGTACAATTATATAATTACCCTTCTCTAAAGATCAAGCCAACACTTCTTTTGTTTTTCATACTGTTTCAATTAAAATATGTTTTTCTTTTCTCTTTCTTTCTTCCTTCTTTCTTTCTTTCTTTCTTTCTTTCTTTCTTTCTTTATTTCATTCTTTCTTTCTTTCTCTTCTAATTTCTTCATTTCCAAAATCCACAACCTGCTGTCAATGAAATGGGAAATAAAAAATAGATAAATATATAAATATCTGCACAATTACCGTATATAACTATTATTCTCTAAAAATCATGCCAGCACTTCTCATGTGTTTCAAACTGTTGCAATTAAAATAATACATTTTTCTTCTTTCTTTCTTTTTTCCTTTATTTTTTTCAAATCCACAACCTGATGTCAGTGAAATGGAAATTCTAAAATATTTAAGTCGATAAATATCTTCACAATTATATAATTTCCCTTATCTAAAGATCAAACCAACACTTCTTGTGTGCTTCAAACTGTTTCAATTAAAAAACAATATTTATTTTACTTTAAATTTCTTTTTTTTTCTATTTTTTTCTGTGTTTCTTTCTTTCTTTCTTTCTTTCTTCCTTTCTTTCTTTCTTTCTTTCTTTCTTTCTTTCTTTCTTTCTTTCTTATTTTCTTTCTTTCCCAAATCCACAATCTGCTGTCAGTGAAAAGGAAAATCAAAATTGATAAATATCTGCACAATTATAAAAATACCCTTCCCTAAAAATCAAGCAATTGATTGCTTGATTTTATAAATAGACACATAGATAAATATCTGCATAGTTATATAATTACCCTTATCTAAAGATCAAGCCAAAACTTCTTGTGTGCTTCATACTGTTTCAATTAAAATATGTTTTTCTTTTCTCTTTCTTTCGTTCTTAAAAAAACAATATTTATTTTACTTTCAATTTCTTTCTCCTTCTTTCTTTCTTTCTTTCTTTCTTTCTTTCTTTCTTTCCCAAATCCGCAACCTGCTGCACAATTGTATAACTACTCTTCCCTAAACATCAATTCAGAACTTATCATGTGTTTCAAAATGTTGCAATTAAAATAATAAATGTTTCTTCTTTCTTTCTTTCCTTTCTTTTTTTAAATCCATAAACTGCTGTCAGCGAAATCAAAAATATATAAATAGATAAATATCTGTACAATGTTGTAATTACCCTTCTCTAAAGATCAAGCCAACAATTCTCATGTGTTTCGAATTGTTTCAATTAAAAAACGATTTTTCTTTCTTTCTTTCTTTCTTTCTTTCTTTCTTTCTTTCTTTCTTTCTTTCTTTCTTTCTTTCTTTCTTTCTTTTCTTTCTTTCTTTTCTTTCCTTTCTTTTTTCAAATCAGTGAAAATTTAAATAATAAATGTTTCTTCTCTCTTTCTTTTTTCAAATCCACAAACTGCTGTCAGTGAAATGGAAAATCAAAAATATATAAATAGATAAATATCTGCACAATTATATAATTACCTTTCTAAGGATCAAGCCAACACTTCTTGTGTGTTCATACTGTTTCAAAAAAAATATTTTTTTCTTTTCTCTTTCTTTCTTCCTTTATTATGTTTGTTTCTTTCATTTTTTTTTTTCTTTCTTTCTTTCTTTCTTTCTTTCTTTCTTTCTTTCTTTCTTTCTTTCTTTCTTTCTTTCTTTCTTTCTTTCTTTCTTTCTTTCTTTCTTTCTTTCTTCCTTTCTTTTCCTAATCCACAATCTGCTGTCAGTGAAATGGAAAATCAAAAATAGATAAATAGATAAATATCTGCACAATTATATAACTACTCTTCCCTAAACATCAAGCCAGCATTTCTCATGTGTTTCAAGCTCATGCAATTAAAATAATTATTTATTTTCCTTTCTTTCTTTCCTTCTTTTTTCTTTCTTTCTTTTCTTTCCTTTTCTTTCTTTTTTTTCAAATCCACAACCTGATGTCAGTGAAATGGAAAATCAAAAATATATAAATAGATAAATATCTGCACAATTATATAATTACCCTTCTCTAAAGATCAAGCCAACACTTCTTGTGTGTTTCATACTGTTTCAACTAAAATATTTTTTTCTTTTCTCTTTCTTTCTTTCTTTCTTTTCTCTTTCTTTCTTTCTTTCTTTTTCTCTTTCTTTCTTTCTTTCTTTCTTTCTTTCTTTCTTTTTCTTTCTTTCTTTCTTTCTTTCTTTCTTTCTTATTTTCTTTCTTTCCCAAATCCACAATCTGCTGTCAGTGAAAAGGAAAATCAAAATTGATAAATATCTGCACAATTATAAAAATACCCTTCCCTAAAAATCAAGCAATTGATTGCTTGATTTTATAAATAGACACATAGATAAATATCTGCATAGTTATATAATTACCCTTATCTAAAGATCAAGCCAAAACTTCTTGTGTGCTTCATACTGTTTCAATTAAAATATGTTTTTCTTTTCTCTTTCTTTCGTTCTTAAAAAAACAATATTTATTTTACTTTCAATTTCTTTCTCCTTCTTTCTTTCTTTCTTTCTTTCTTTCTTTCTTTCTTTCTTTCTTTCCCAAATCCGCAACCTGCTGCACAATTGTATAACTACTCTTCCCTAAACATCAATTCAGAACTTATCATGTGTTTCAAAATGTTGCAATTAAAATAATAAATGTTTCTTCTTTCTTTCTTTCCTTTCTTTTTTTAAATCCATAAACTGCTGTCAGCGAAATCAAAAATATATAAATAGATAAATATCTGTACAATGTTGTAATTACCCTTCTCTAAAGATCAAGCCAACAATTCTCATGTGTTTCGAATTGTTTCAATTAAAAAACGATTTTTCTTTCTTTCTTTCTTTCTTTCTTTCTTTCTTTCTTTCTTTCTTTCTTTCTTTCTTTCTTTCTTTCTTTCTTTCTTTCTTTCTTTCTTTCTTTCTTTCTTTCTTTCTTTCTTTTCTTTCTTTCTTTTCTTTCCTTTCTTTTTTCAAATCAGTGAAAATTTAAATAATAAATGTTTCTTCTCTCTTTCTTTTTTCAAATCCACAAACTGCTGTCAGTGAAATGGAAAATCAAAAATATATAAATAGATAAATATCTGCACAATTATATAATTACCTTTCTAAGGATCAAGCCAACACTTCTTGTGTGTTCATACTGTTTCAAAAAAAATATTTTTTTCTTTTCTCTTTCTTTCTTCCTTTATTATGTTTGTTTCTTTCTTTTTTTTTTCTTTCTTTCTTTCTTTCTTTCTTTCTTTCTTTCTTTTCTTTCTTTTCTTTTTTTTTCTTTCTTTCTTTCTTTCTTTCTTTCCTTTCTTTTCCTAATCCACAATCTGCTGTCAGTGAAATGGAAAATCAAAAATAGATAAATAGATAAATATCTGCACAATTATATAATTACCCTTCTCTAAAGATCAAGCCAACACTTCTTGTGTGTTTCATACTGTTTCAACTAAAATATTTTTTTCTTTTCTCTTTCTTTCTTTCTTTCTTTTCTCTTTCTTTCTTTCTTTCTTTTTCTCTTTCTTTCTTTCTTTCTTTCTTTCTTTCTTTCTTTCTTTCTTTCTTTCTTTCTTTCTTTCTTTCTTTCTTTCTTTCTTTCTTATTTTCTTTCTTTCCCAAATCCACAATCTGCTGTCAGTGAAAAGGAAAATCAAAATTGATAAATATCTGCACAATTATAAAAATACCCTTCCCTAAAAATCAAGCAATTGATTGCTTGATTTTATAAATAGACACATAGATAAATATCTGCATAGTTATATAATTACCCTTATCTAAAGATCAAGCCAAAACTTCGTGTGTGCTTCATACTGTTTCAATTAAAATATGTTTTTCTTTTCTCTTTCTTTCGTTCTTAAAAAAACAATATTTATTTTACTTTCAATTTCTTTCTCCTTTCTTTCTTTCTTTCTTTTTTTCTTTCTTTCTTTCTTTCCCAAATCCGCAACCTGCTGCACAATTGTATAACTACTCTTCCCTAAACATCAATTCAGAACTTATCATGTGTTTCAAAATGTTGCAATTAAAATAATAAATGTTTCTTCTTTCTTTCTTTCCTTTCTTTTTTTAAATCCATAAACTGCTGTCAGCGAAATCAAAAATATATAAATAGATAAATATCTGTACAATGTTGTAATTACCCTTCTCTAAAGATCAAGCCAACAATTCTCATGTGTTTCGAATTGTTTCAATTAAAAAACGATTTTTCTTTCTTTCTTTCTTTCTTTCTTTCTTTCTTTCTTTCTTTCTTTCTTTCTTTCTTTCTTTCTTTCTTTCTTTCTTTTCTTTCTTTCTTTTCTTTCCTTTCTTTTTTCAAATCAGTGAAAATTTAAATAATAAATGTTTCTTCTCTCTTTCTTTTTTCAAATCCACAAACTGCTGTCAGTGAAATGGAAAATCAAAAATATATAAATAGATAAATATCTGCACAATTATATAATTACCTTTCTAAGGATCAAGCCAACACTTCTTGTGTGTTCATACTGTTTCAAAAAAAATATTTTTTTCTTTTCTCTTTCTTTCTTCCTTTATTATGTTTGTTTCTTTCATTTTTTTTCTTTCTTTCTTTCTTTCTTTCTTTCTTTCTTTCTTTCTTTCTTTCTTTCTTTCTTTCTTTCTTTCTTTCTTTCTTCCTTTCTTTTCCTAATCCACAATCTGCTGTCAGTGAAATGGAAAATCAAAAATAGATAAATAGATAAATATCTGCACAATTATATAACTACTCTTCCCTAAACATCAAGCCAGCATTTCTCATGTGTTTCAAGCTCATGCAATTAAAATAATTATTTATTTTCCTTTCTTTCTTTCTTCTTCTTTTTTCTTTCTTTCTTTTCTTTCCTTTTCTTTCTTTTTTTTCAAATCCACAACCTGATGTCAGTGAAATGGAAAATCAAAAATATATAAATAGATAAATATCTGCACAATTATATAATTACCCTTCTCTAAAGATCAAGCCAACACTTCTTGTGTGTTTCATACTGTTTCAACTAAAATATTTTTTTCTTTTCTCTTTCTTTCTTTCTTTCTTTTCTCTTTCTTTCTTTCTTTCTTTTTCTCTTTCTTTCTTTCTTTCTTTCTTTCTTTCTTTCTTTCTTTCTTTCTTTCTTTCTTTCTTTCTTATTTTCTTTCTTTCCCAAATCCACAATCTGCTGTCAGTGAAAAGGAAAATCAAAATTGATAAATATCTGCACAATTATAAAAATACCCTTCCCTAAAAATCAAGCAATTGATTGCTTGATTTTATAAATAGACACATAGATAAATATCTGCATAGTTATATAATTACCCTTATCTAAAGATCAAGCCAAAACTTCTTGTGTGCTTCATACTGTTTCAATTAAAATATGTTTTTCTTTTCTCTTTCTTTCGTTCTTAAAAAAACAATATTTATTTTACTTTCAATTTCTTTCTCCTTCTTTCTTTCTTTCTTTCTTTCTTTCTTTCTTTCTTTTTTTCTTTCTTTCTTTCTTTCCCAAATCCGCAACCTGCTGCACAATTGTATAACTACTCTTCCCTAAACATCAATTCAGAACTTATCATGTGTTTCAAAATGTTGCAATTAAAATAATAAATGTTTCTTCTTTCTTTCTTTCCTTTCTTTTTTTAAATCCATAAACTGCTGTCAGCGAAATCAAAAATATATAAATAGATAAATATCTGTACAATGTTGTAATTACCCTTCTCTAAAGATCAAGCCAACAATTCTCATGTGTTTCGAATTGTTTCAATTAAAAAACGATTTTTCTTTCTTTCTTTCTTTCTTTCTTTCTTTCTTTCTTTCTTTCTTTCTTTTCTTTCTTTCTTTTCTTTCCTTTCTTTTTTCAAATCAGTGAAAATTTAAATAATAAATGTTTCTTCTCTCTTTCTTTTTTCAAATCCACAAACTGCTGTCAGTGAAATGGAAAATCAAAAATATATAAATAGATAAATATCTGCACAATTATATAATTACCTTTCTAAGGATCAAGCCAACACTTCTTGTGTGTTCATACTGTTTAAAAAAAAATATTTTTTTCTTTTCTCTTTCTTTCTTCCTTTATTATGTTTGTTTCTTTCTTTTTTTTTTCTTTCTTTCTTTCTTTCTTTCTTTCTTTCTTTCTTTCTTTCTTTCTTTCTTTCTTTCTTTTCCTAATCCACAATCTGCTGTCAGTGAAATGGAAAATCAAAAATAGATAAATAGATAAATATCTGCACAATTATATAACTACTCTTCCCTAAACATCAAGCCAGCACTTCTCATGTGTTTCAAGCTCATGCAATTAAAATAATTATTTATTTTCCTTTCTTTCTTTCCTTCTTTTTTCTTTCTTTCTTTTCTTTCCTTTTCTTTCTTTTTTTTCAAATCCACAACCTGATGTCAGTGAAATGGAAAATCAAAAATATATAAATAGATAAATATCTGCACAATTATATAATTACCCTTCTCTAAAGATCAAGCCAACACTTCTTGTGTGTTTCATACTGTTTCAACTAAAATATTTTTTTCTTTTCTCTTTCTTTCTTTCTTTTTCTCTTTCTTTCTTTCTTTTTCTCTTTCTTTCTTTCTCTCTTTCTTTCTTTCTTTCTTTCTTTTCTTTCCCAAATCCACAACCTGCTGTCAGCGAAATGGAAAATTAAAAATATATAAATAGATAAATATCTGCACAATTTTGTAATTACCCTTCTCTAATGCCGCATACACACGATTGTTTTTCGGCATGGAAAAAAACGTAGTTTTCAGCATGTAGAAAAAAACAAAAGGGCCAGATTCACGTACATCTGCGCATTATTGGACCGGCGTAGCGCACCGCCTTTACGTTAGACTGGCGCAATGTAGCGGCGCAATCACCCTATTCTCGTCGGTTTTGCGCAGAAATGTGCGCCTGCGCAACGTTATTTCAGAGGCGCAAGGCGGAGCAATTCAAATTGGGAAGGACGTGGGCGTGTTACCCCATGCAAATGAAGGGCCGGCCCGCTCGCGCATGCGCGCTTGAAGCAGACCATGGTCAGCACCTCTGTGCGCATGCTCACAACTCGGGAACGGCGCAATCAGTGAAATTGGAAGTGGACCCGGGCAACTTAGTGAACTACGCAGACAGCATAAATAGACAGACACAAACGCACTTCCTTTGCAAAAGTACATCCCTTTGTATCCCTTCCTATACAGCAAGGTGCTGTTGTTCTGTTGTTTATTAGCGTTTGTTTGTTTTTTTGTGACGTGACGTGTCTTT